>OZ023256.1:6937858-6970358 GCA_964007305.1 Netelia melanura | reverse complement strand
GTGTATGCAATAAGGAGTACTGGAACAAGGATGTCTGGAACGAAAATGCCTGCAGCAAGAATGTCTGTAACGAGGATCTTTGCAAGAAGGATGCCTATAGAGAGGATGTCTGCAACAAGAATGTCTTCAATAAAAATGTCTGCAACAAGGATGTCTTCAATAAAAATGTCTGCGACAAGGATGTCTGTAGCGAGGATATCTGCAACAAGGATGTCTACATCGAGGATGTCTACCGCATGGATAGCTATAGTGAAGATGCCTGCCAGAAGGATGTCTTCAATAAAAATGTGTGCCTCAAGGATGTCTTTAATAAACATATTTGCAACAAGGATGTCTTCAATAAAGATATCTGCAACAAGGATGTCTTCAATAAAAATGTCTGCAACAAGAATATCTGTAGCGAGGATATCTGCAACAAGGATGTCTGCAGCAAGGATGTCTACAGCATAGATAGCTATAGTGAAGATGTATGCAAAAAGGATATTTTTGAAGAGAGGATGTCCACCCCAAGGATGTCTTCAATAAAAATGTCTGCGACAAGGATGTCTGTAGCAAGGATATCTGTAACAAGGATGTCTCCAACGAGGATGTCTGCAACAAAGACTGTCGAAACAGAGAACTGTAAAAATTGTCAACGACGCTCCTGTACAAAATCACGTATATACACATGTATATACGAAAAGACAAAACCGACGGTGCGTCGTCTCTCGGTGAGTTTAAGGTGGGAGTAGATATAAGTAGAGGAAATGGCGATGGTGCCTTTCAGTGAGTTAAGTGAGAGTGACCGTGTGATTCCGACCGTCCATACCGCGAACTTCCACCATGAAGGTACATACACGCAGCTCGCGAGTTTCGTTAAACTTAAGAAAATCGATTTCTGAATCGACGATTATTTCGATTAAAAAATCGATCGTACGATTTCGTGCTAAGTGTTACATCGTGGGGAATCGTCTGTGCAGTTATCCACAAAATAATCACATATTTTACGAATTTGTGCAATTTAGGCAATTTTTATTAACAAATTTATTAAGTATCGTTCGATCGACGAATCGATTTAAATTACGAGTGTCACCTTTTCCCTGAATTTTTTCAATTTATTCGATCTATATACGATATTACGTTTTGTAACAAATTTTAATAGCTGATCGTTACTAGAAAACTGATTTGACATTTATCGAATGTGAAAAAAATACGAAATTTTTCAAAATTAGATATCGCTTGAAATTGCATTTGTTAATTTTGAAAGAAAAAATGAACTGCTGGCTCGTTCGATCTTTAGCAATACAGTCCGCCATTATCAACCAGTTTCTATGTCTGTGATCTCAATTTATCAATTACCAAAAATAAAAAGAAAAAAAAAAACCCCACAAAAATAAAACCATTTCATAAATTTTCATAAATTATGAAAATCCTTAAAATTACTTCTTTCGATATAAAAAAAAGATATATTTTGATTTAAATAAATTTTAAACATTGCAAATCACTCCAACCGTATGACCCACATTCGAATAAATAGTCAATTTTTGGAACAGGATTTTATTTTTTCCTGCAAAGCCAATATAAAAAAATCCAATTACATTCTCCAATTCCAATATCAATCGAGATTTTCTTTCAACTGTCTTAATAACATAGATTTAAACGCGTTATTATTACGATGATCGCTTCGCTCGACAATATTTCCGGCGTGCGTGCGTAATAGCAGCAATTTCATCGAGAACAACACGAACGTAGAATTTGTGTCAAGACGTCGTCTTTGATGTTTTTGCGAAACTTTAGCCACTCACTATTTACAATTTCTCGATTAGTCGCGAAAGATCTTGCCCGATGTACGCGCCGTGCTTCACTTGCTCGTGAAGAGACCGAAGAAGAAGCGCGTTCGCCCCAACACTTTTCACGCCGGAACTCTCGCGAGAAAGTTGCCGTTGCCCGTAACCTTTCTTCTTCTCATCGGTGCAACGAGTCTCATGTACCATCGAATATATCAAATTCCCAGTTTTTCTTCGTTTTATTTTTCATTCAATTTTATTTGCCACGGGAATAAGATGGTCGTTTAATTGTTTTGTTTGTTTAACATTCATTGGCAATAATTGAGCTTTTTCGAGGTTGTTGGTTTAGTGAAGCACAAATATCGATCGATAATTGGTCGTAACATGACATTGACAGGATTCGAATTGACAGAATTTATATTGACAGCTTGGAATTTGACAGCAATCGTAATTGATAGAAACAATCACTGATCGAAATTGACAGAAGCAAAGTAGTCAAAATCGAAATTGACAGGATGCAGGTTGTCAAAATCGATCTTGACAGGATCCCGACTTAGAGCACTGAAATTTGACAGCCTAAAAAATCAACAGAATTAAAAGTTGATAACTTCGAAATTGACGATATTTATTATTGACAAAATCGAAAGATCAACGGTCAATATCGATCGATAAAAATATCGATCAATTACTCGAATACTCGGAAGTTTTCGTACGATAACTTTTTCTTTTTCTCAATATCGTTGAAAAACAAATTCGAACCCTTTCACCTTTCACCAAGGTGTGTCCGGGTACGTAAAAAAAAAACGTTAACAAGATTCGTAGCGTGCGAGAGATACGCGTGTTTGAAGGAGAGAATCGATACCTCGAAAACTTCCCACCACGTTATCGTCACCGGTTAAAGCAGACGTACGAGACAGTGATCATACGAGAGTCATGGGCGCTCCATCCTTTCAAAACCTCCGCTATCTGGGTCGCCCAGCGGGAATACGTACGCACTCTCCTGCCACCGGCACCAACCAGCCGCAAGATCAAGGACGTCATCGTGAGATCACTCTCCCCCGTGTACTCGAGACAGTGAAACCGGAAATTCCTATTCCGGGTCAAATAAACGCTTGTCAATAATCGACAGTCAACTATTCCACGAATTTTTCCAAAAAGAAATATAATAGTCCAACGAAAATATTAATCTCCATCCGACAATTAATGATTTTGAAAAAAAAATTCAATTCTAACAACGGAAATTTATTTTTCAGTCGATAATCAATAATGTCAAACAAAACTTGAATTTTCGAACTATATTTTCCTTATTTTTCAAATAAAAGATTTAAACATAAATTTAAACTTGCGGGCAATTCTATGTTCAAAATATTTTCATTATTTTCCAAGGATTTTTGAAAATGATAATCTTTTTATTTATTCCACGAATTTTTCAAAAAAATATAATGATCGAACGAAAATATTAATTTCCATTCGACAAATAATGATTTTGAAAAAAAAATTAAATTCTAACAGAAATTTATTTTTCAGTCGATAATCAATAATGTCAAACAAAACTTGAATTTTCGAACTATATTTTCCTTATTTTTCAAATAAAAGATTTAAACATAAATTTAAACTTGCGGGCAATTCTATGTTCAAAATATTTTCATTATTTTCCAAGGATTTTTGAAAATGACAGTTTTTTAAATTTATTCCACGAATTTTTCAAAAAAATATAATGATCGAACGAAAATATTGATTTTCATCCGACAATTAATGATTTTGAGAAAAAACAAACAAACAAATAAACAGAAATTTATTTTACAGTCGATAATCAAATTTGAATCTTCGACTCATCTTTTTCTTATTTTTCAAATAAAAGTTCTAAACACAATTTAAACTTACGGACAATTCTTTGTTCAAAATATGTTCAATTATTTTTTCAAGGACTTTTGAAAACCATAATTTTTTTGTTTTATGAGACAATAAAAATGTGTTTCGTAAATATGTTTTTTATAAATGTTCGGAAAAACGCTTCCATTTAACGCATACATAATATTTTCCTTTCTTGCTATATTTACTATATCGTGGGTATGTGTTTACACACATACACACATATACGCACGCACACAAATATACATGACTGGGATTCTCGACGCGGATCGCAGATGGGCGGCTCGAGCATAAGTAGCTGCCCATCATCATCCTCCTTGACTTTCACCAGAGTCGCTCCACTTGCCACGCTACCAAGCTTTGCGCTCTTCGTGATTCCCATATATGTACAAGCCTTAGGCGATCTAAACGTCTAGCTAAAAGCCACCGGGTATATACACACGTGCGTAACACTCGAGCATGATCAAAGTTTACGGAACTTGTCACGCAATTTTCTTATTCATTATTTCTTTTTTTCTCTCTCTCTCCTTAAAACGAATTATTTGCTGTTATGCACATGTGACATACGAGGCAAAGCATGAAGTGAAACGTGTTTTTGTAAACTTTTTTTTTATCGGGTAATATCTTTCCTCGAAAAAGAAAACAATATAACAAAAATTCGTCAAGTTTTTTTACAGAATAATTTTTCTTGAATTAGGGTTAGTATTTTTAATTGGACACCCGGTATATTAATCCGAAATTTTATCACATGGAAATATTATCTGGCTTTTGAAAGTTCTTTTTATTATTGTATATGTGTCCATTTCGTTCCAGCGTTATCCAGATTTCTGAAGCATGTAATATCTCCCACGTTGAAAAGTTTGAAAAAAACTGGTAAGACGAATTCTGCTCGTAATATTAGCCACAAAGGGACGATCTTATTGTGTGTGTGTGTGTATCTGTTTATAATTTACAATGGATCTACGTTTTGTCGTACTTATTGTTAGTGAGAATATGGCATACTCCACCGAGAGATTTAATCCAGCGATAGTACATTGAATTATAGTGTCAGCATATTAAAAAAAAATTCGTAACCCTTCAAGTACGATAAATAATCCAATTGTGCAATCTTTATGAAAATTGTTCACCTAACGTTTTATATAAAATCTTTGAAATTAAATGAGAGATATATATCTGTCTAACTCGGTAATTATTATGCGGAAACGATAATTAAGTCATGGTTAAAAATGACAAATTTATACATATAATTTTTGTACAGACTAATGACAGTTGTTCAAACAAAATTTTATAATTTGAATTCGAATTAGACGAATTTTCATTTTTTTTTATTTGTCTGAAACAGAGCGAGACGTCCTGGTCTAAAATCCAAATATACGAGGTTTTAAATACAAGGGGGCGATAGTTTTTAAATGACAGGTTCGAGATTCGAATGGTAAAATTGTTCACCTAACGTTTTATATAAAATCTTTGAAATTAAATGAGAGATATATTATCTATCTAACTCGGTAATTATTATGCGGAAACGATAATTAAGTCATGGTTAAAAATGACAAATTTATACATATAATTTTTGTACCGACTAATGACAGTTGTTCAAACAAAATTTTATAATTTGAATTCGAATTAGACGAATTTTTTATTTATTTGTCTGAAACAGAGAGAGACGTCCTGGTCTAAAGTCCAAATATACAAGATTTCAAATACAAGGGGGGCGATAGTTTTTAAATGACAGGTTCGAGATTCGAATGGTAAAATTGTTCATCTAACGTTTTATATAAAATCTTTGAAATTAAATAAGAGATATATATCTGTCTAACTCGGTAATTATTATGTCGAAACGATCATTAAGTCGTGGTTAAAAATTACAAATTTATATATATATAATTTTTGGACATACTAATGACAGTTGTTCAAACAAAATTTTATAATTTGAATTCGAATTAGACGAATTTTCATTTTTTTTTATTTGTCTGAAACAGAGCGAGACGTCCGAGTCTAAAATCCAAATATACGCGGTTTTAAATACAAGGGGGCGATAGTTTTTAAATGACAGGTTCGAGATTCGAATGGTAAAATTGTTCACCTAACGTTTTATATAAAATGTTTGAAATTAAATGAGAGATATATTATCTATCTAACTCGGTAATTATTATGCGGAAACAATAATTAAGTCGTGGTTAAAAATGACAAATTTATACATATAATTTTTGGACATACTAATGACAGTTGTTCAAACAAAATTTTATAATTTGAATTTGAATTAGACGAATTTTTTTTTTGATTTATCTGAAACAGGGCGAGACGTCCTGGTCTAAAATCCAAATATACGAGATTTTAAATACAAGGGAGCGATAATTTTTAAATGACAGGTTCAAGATTCGAATGAAAAAATTGAAACGGATGCTTCGGTCATCGTACGATTTCAATAATTGAAGGGTTTCGTGAACGAAATTATGTTTCGACGTAAATAGAGCGTTTGTAATGCGTAGAACGGTAATTCTGTCTTTCTGGGTTAGTAGCATTGAATCTTTTTTTTTTTAAGTACATCCAATGCATACGTTACCAACGAGCGAGAAACCATAACTTTGTAGACCAGAAAATTTGCTTTGCGCAGAGCTGAGGCCACGAGCTGGCGGTTGGCCCAGAATTATCCTAATGGGACATAGTCCAAAGGTGCTCGAGGTTTCGATGATTAATTCGGAATTCAGCCTGGGGTTATAAATCAAATCCAGTTTTCGGTCAGGCTCCTCAGTTCTCGACCGAACGAATCGATATTAGTTATCGAACTGACCGTGTTATATGGTACGAGAGCATATTGATTTTCCCTGCCAATTATCCATGAACATACCCATTCTCTTCATTTTCGATACTCGTTCAGCCATAATCGTGCACTGTGTCTCATAATGGAAATTCACCTCGAACGTTGCCCAAGAATTCGGATTCATTCCAGCGTGGTAAAAGACCGGAGAACCACCGAATTCTTGTTTTATCCGGGACGGGCGAAAGTTACTTTTTCCTCCGAAATTTACTTTCATAAATATACAAATGCCGTGTTATATAAGGCCGAAAAATAATACGTAACTATGAGTAGTTGCTTTTTTCTGGAAAGATACGATGGTGATGACAATTTTGATAATAATAAGAGCGAAATAATTTTCGAAAGTATACGATTCAAAAAAAAGTCGAAAAAGTGAATTTGTGGTTGGATTCCATTATTTGAATTGGCGCGGATGCTGATTAGTGTCTTGATTAGAGATAATTGAGTTTGTTTGAATTTTGTCGAATGATTAAAAGATTTAGAAATGAAAATATAATATTCGTGTTGCAAGAGAAATTCCGAATTCCGTAAATGTAGAATAAAGTCTTTCTGGGACAAACAACAAAAATGGTCTCCCTCGATCAACTCAAAGTCTAGGAATTAAATTACGAATATGAACACCTGACAAGGATTGGAATTTTCTTTTGTCCAAAAAGACTTTATTCGGGGAAAGCGGAATCCCAAATTTTTTATATAATGCGGATATCACATTCGTTTTTTTTGTTTTTCCAAAATTTACTTTTCTGAAAATGGAAGAGCGTAGAGATGTTGAGTTTTTTCCAATTCTTTCAACTTGTGAGTGGCAGTTGGCCCAAGTCCAAGAACAAATTTCCTCAAAAATCGGAGATAATAAAGCCATTGTCCCTACAACAAAAAATGAATACAGTACATTATATATATTTGCTGTTTTTTATTTTGACAGCTGGCAGCGTTACTGCTGACGCTAGTCCTCATGACCACGAGAGTGCAAGATATTGAAGGACAATCCACGAACGAAGTAACGAGTCAAGATTTATTGAAACGCGCTGCACTGCAGTTGGAAAGACTTTCGGGATTTCATCGAACGAGAGAATCTCAACTCTCGACGAGAATACCGGAAGTTTCGCCGAAGAAGGATGTGTCCCAGACGGATTTGAAGGAAGCCCGGACGAAGGAGGATATTCTCGAGGCTCAGAGAAGAATCGACGATTTGAGGGCATCGGCCCAAGCGGTTCTACGCGATCCTAGGTACGCGGATATTATGCAAGACAGGATAAAGAGGTCGTTCATTTCCGGTATAGCGAATAAACTGATCGGTGGCGCGGTTGGTGCAGCTAGTGGTCTATCACGTGGTGTCGTGGGTCTTTCCTCCTCGAACACTCCAGCCGGATATGGATCTTACGGCCATTCGGTTAGTAACGATTTAATCAAAATATCTATGTACGTATTAGGGACGAAAATCATTGTTATTTATTTCTATTTGATTTTCAAATCTTTAATTGGATAACAAACTCTTTATTGAATAAATTGTTAATGAGGGAAACGTTTCGAATAAATCAAAATTTAGATTGAATTATATTTATAGGTACACGTGTGATTGGAAATTTAATAATTTGATTCTTTAACTTGAATCTTTTGATTTTTTGACAAACATATCTGTCTTTTTTCTTCTAGCGACGTAACGAAATAGCTTCGCATAAGGCGAATGGTTTTTATGAAATTTGTCAATAATCGAGAAACGATTTTGATGGATTCGTTTTGTTCCGGGTCTGGCGGGCGGTTCCTTTCGACTGTTGTAAAAATTGCCTGGACAAATCTCGTTTCTATCGAATATGCGAGTAAACCAGTAATCTTAAGAACTGGTATTTTCTTCGCTCTATTCCCGTAACGGGTATATCGAGATATGTAGGTCACCCGCCTTTGCCAGTATGGAGGGAAAATCGAGCTAGTTGATTGTTGCTTTTTTCCCCCCTTTTCTTTCATTTTCTTCATCCTTTCGTTCACGTAGAGGCCTCGAGGCTGAACGTCTTTGAAAGATCGTTCCGGCTGCTACAAAATACGATATAAAAATACATTCCGCGAGAGTAACGTCGCTATTGATTTTTTTTTGTAATAACGACACAAGACCCAACGTACCCGTGATCTTCTTTTTTCAAGAATTTTGCCATTACTTGCCCAATTATATCGTGTTGCTCGTTGACCGAGAATAGGAACGAGTCTGCGAGCCTAATTACTTCGTGCGGCGAATGTATAATGCGAGTTGGAAAAGTGAGAGAGTGCCAAGTGGTCTCGCGCACTGCTTTTCTACACTGGAAGGACGGTTTTGATAATCTTACCGTACTAATAACTTAATGACAGCCAATTGACAAGTAGGCATGAGCTAAGTTAACAATAAATAGGACGTCGAAAGGGTTGATGACAGCATTAAGTTTGATGAAATCGTTGATAGTCTCGGGATTAAAAGAATTTATCGTTGACAGTATTGCCATTGACATAATCATCGTTGACAAGATAAAAGTTGTCAAGGGAAGGGAAGGTATGTGAGCGATGTTGACAAAAAGGTTAATGACAGCAAGCAGGTTGATGGAATTGTAGTTGACAAACTTATAATTGACTGGATCGTTGTTAACTGCATTGACATTGACAGCGTTCTTTTTGACAGCGTGGAAGTTGACAGGACAAATAATCTAAGCGCTGTTATTGAGGACTTCGAAGTTTATATAACATAGAACGAAAAAATTCCTATTGGCAATATCGAGAATGACAGAAGCTTGTTGACAGCACCTCTATTGACAGTATAGGCATGTCGCATATCAAACGAATTGTAGTAATTATCTCTTGACAGTACGAAAACCAGTTCGATATCTGGGACTTCAAGAAAGCCATAATCAATACCCTGATACAAGCTATCAAGGCGATTGGTGGCGGTGCGATTGCCGGAGGTGGTGCATTGGTTAAAGGAGGAGGATATCTCGTATCGGCCAAAGGCCGGTTCATAAGTTCCGCGGGAGAGGCCATATCGTCATTGGGAAAGACGTTGGCAAGCAGCGCAATAATAGCTGGACCAAAACCAGTTTATGGTCCTCCTGGATATGCATACGACCAGCCCGCGCCACATTCCGGTGAGTTATTCAAATTCTTGAGTTTCATAATTTTTTTTTGACAGCAACATATATCTCTCCACATTCGATTTATTTATTCCAACCTCGACATGTTTCATGGAATATTCTTATACTTTCATACTTTCACGGATTAGAAAGAAAGTTTGATGAACTTCGGGTGAAGATAAAAAGTAAAAAATTGAAAATAGAACGAGTGATTATTGATGCACTGACGAGAATGAAATGAGGCCAACTGCTTACATTTTCCATTGTGGATTTCTCGATGAAAACCAGATTAATGATTGTGACATTTAATTGACGAGATCCAATTCTCAATCACGTATTCAATTATTCATTAATAATTCTTGAATTTTATTCTCCCACAGCCCATGCCATTTACGATGGACCACCACCGAGTGAAGATGCTTACGTTGGACCCGAGGATGCTTATAACGCAGGACATTCGAGTTTCACGTCTCCCTCAAATGGTATGTAATCGTGAAAACAAATTCGATAATTCCCATCTTTAATATCTTAAATATTTGCTTTCGCCTCTACAATTGTCATTGTCACACCTTTATTGTTCCTCATTACGTTCGAAAAGCAACTTACACTTCAGATCATTTTCCATTTCAGTACGAACGCTCAAATTCTTCTCTCGGTCTAAGTTCCCCTCTTGCTTTGTCACTTATTCGTCTTGTTGCATACGCATAAAATAACAGCCCTTACGTGTTATTGTATGTGTAATTGCCAATGGCATGCAATTACGTAAACTAAATGTTTATCCCATTGTTGATCGTTGAACAAAAGTAAATTTCGTCTTCGTCACAACTAACTGCTTCATAGACTGTGCCTAATTACTTGACGTCCACTTTACTAAAAAAAAAAGGTGTCACGTGAAATTGATCGTGAGAATTTTTCCAAAAATTATGAAATTTGTCACATGATGGAGGAATTAGTGCTTCCTCGAGTTTTCAAGAAGTATGCGGTTGCATAATGTACAATATTAACAACGAGGAATCTCATAATTAGTAGTTGTTGCTGCGCGCATGTTTGATGGACTTTCTACTCGAGGCCTTTTGATCTTCGATACTCCCTCATTGAGGCGCCACGTCGTGCATACGATTTGATAGATTGAACTCTAGTGAATGTCCAACAAAGCTTTCTAACGCATTTTCGTGAAAAGTCGCCAGACCGGAAAACTGACAAACATCAAAGACCTGTAAAGGTGACCTAAAATAATGCCTAGAGTAGGTTCAATGTAGAGTTGAAGTCCTCACAATTGAAAAGAGTTCGGCCCAAGCGTTACGGCATGTTTTCACTTTCTTGGTGGGTCCCTCGTCCTTAACTAGCCACCACTAGTTTGCCCGGAGCGGTACCGGCTCAGCGGACGCGGTTGCGTACTGCGCATGCTCGGTCGTGATCTATCGCGCATGCGCTTGTGCTCGAAGCGGCGAGCACACCGCGGGAATATTTAAATCCTGTGGATTTGCAATTGTGATAACTTGTTCCAATGAGCGAAAGATTGTTGTGTGAGAAATTGAGTTGTGAGGATTTGGACTTGAGATAGATGTGCCAAAGAACTAACAAGCTATAAACAAAAAAAAAAGTAGAAAGCGAGAGAGAGAGAGAGAGAGAGCGAAAGGGAGATGGAACTAAAACCGAAAGCTAGGTTAAATTTAAAAAAATGCAAGTAAACCTTACGACCGGACTTACTGACGTCACGTTTACAGACGACGGCGGGGATAACGACGCTGGTGTCCTGGTCGTGAAGGAGACGATACCCGGACACGGACAGGGACAGGAAGACGAACATCCACCCCCGGCAGCGATTCACGAAACAAATCCAAGCTTGTCCGCCCTTGAGGAGAGTTTCGGTGGTCCAACCAAGGAATCTTCAACGGTGACTAAAATCATTGGAATCTTGAATTCCGGCCATCCGACAGCGAACCAACATCAGGAGGAACAAGTTAATTATTATCCCGAACACAAGGATCATCCATCACTTGCGAGTGGTCCATCGCCGGATTCGACCTACGAGACCGTTCCACCTCTTATCACTCACGACAACCCTCAAACCAACAACTATCAGAATTATCAAGGCAATGGACAAGTCTACGATTCCTATGGAAATCAATTGAAACCATCGTCACCTCAGTTGTCCGACTCCCATACGGAAGTTCATCAACCCAATCAGGATAATCATCAATCACTAGCCCTTCAGATTCAGGCGGTACTGAATCCTCACCTCGAAGTACCGAAAGCCCAAGGACCCACGGCTTTCAAGGATCCAGCGTCCTTTGCCGATTATCATTATCATGGAAATCAGCACCAGACGGAACCATTGAAAATTCCTATTCTCGAAAACCATAACAACCACCTCGATCATCATTCGCAAGAACACCAACAGATCGGAACGTTGAATTACTACGACACTCCGAATTATGGGGGTGGCCCGGCTCAGGCGTTCAACACGATGATCGGTATCCATGCGGACGCCTCGTCAATACCCATGATACCGTATTACGATGCTTATCAGATGAGCAGCCCTACGGGTTTCGCACATCATGGGCACCTACCCGCTTCTGGTGGTCCAGCCGTTCTTGGTGTTTGGGGTAGAATGACCCGCAGGGCCAGTGGACCGGGAAGGAAGACGGGTTTTAGAGACAAAAGACTCGAGATTCAACGTTCCGTTGGGTACACGTTGAAGAACTCCATGCTGACCAGGATATAGACTGACGAAACAACGACCAAATAAAATAAGACTAAGAAATACAATTGCGAAGGTAATTTGATACTTGTTAGTGACGTGCTATATTTTTGCTTGACGATCAAAGGGTTCTTACGATCCTCCAATGTCAAGGAATATTTCTGTCGATAAAAGAAAGATTTTATGGGGGTTTTTATCAATTTATGAAAGATTCCAGAATATCAATGGACGTGCCTCTGTTACAAAAAAACAATCCGAACGTTATCCACACGTTTTCTACATCAAAATCGATGAAATATTTCAAAATCATCAGAAATTTCAACGAGTCTAAATAGAAATTCAACTTTTGATTCTCATTCCATCCCTTCACTCTCAACTTCAATGATTCGATAAATATCGTAACACGTCGAATGATTTTAATCAATTTCACTAGAAAATATCTTTTTTGTTCTTCATTCGACTAAATTGACATTTCACGGTACGAGCCCGTTTAATGATAAAATCGCATCGTAACATTACGAAGTTCGAATCGCATCGGAAATCCCGCGGAAGTGGAAGGTTTGCAGACTCGATACGTTTCAAGGCCTCGAGGAAGTGTTCGTGGTGGATAATCGCGGTCGTTCCACGCGAACCACCGCGAAAGTGCATTTCATACGTTACCTTTTACGTTCGTACTTTCATTTTTTCTTTCTTCTCTATTTCCTCCTCCTTGGAGCGTTAAGAGTCGTACGCAGGTGAGAAGTGGTACACACAAGAGTAGTGTCAACTGCTCTTTGATTCCGACGTCGATACACGTGGCGCCCTCTGCGGGCTCAACTCAGGTGGCACTTTTTTATTACGGCCATATTTGTGTTTTGGTGTGCGTCTGTGTTTTCATAGGCCAACCAATAGGTGGATATACGTATTGTTTCTCTCGCGACATATGTAATAGCTGGTGAGCGAGCGAAAGTACGAAAACTGAGAGGCGTTCGCGAGAGTTTGTCGTACGATCGTTTACCTCGAAACTTCCCTCTCTCTCTCTCTCTCTTTCTCTTTCAGTTTCCGCTTTTTTTCCACCACACTGTGCAAATAACCGATTGTATTTGTTTTTCTTTCTCTTCTTTCCTCTCGCACGACACGTGCTCCATTTTTCTCACTCGCTCAAGGAAAGTCCTCCGGCGGGCAAACGCTCTTCGTCCTTCCGGCGATTGTCGCTTTGACGATCGAGACACTAGCGACCTCTCTCACGGATCGACAATAATGGCCGATTAACGCGTCCACGAAGCGGAAGAATAAAAGAAAAAAACTATTCTATGTACGAACTCGTACGTTGCACCGTTTATCTGAATAGGCATCACTTAAAAGATAAAAACTTGGATAATTATCCGAGTAATTTTCATCACTTTTTTTTATTGTTTTCTCGTTATGGTAGAATATAGCAATGTTTTCTTCATTTTCTTTTCATCCAAACGCATCACACATTTACATTAATTTATATCAAATTTCATTCGGGATACTTCGCTATATTGGAATTAACAAATTTCCACGAACTATACGTTTATCTCTGCGTGATCATTTTTCCAGATAATTGATTAAATTAAAGCTGCTTCGTTTGTCTTCAACTCAACAAAAATTATTACATTTCCATAATTTAATAAAATTATTAATATTATTCTTCGCAATTTATAAATTTCCGGATGGAATGAAATATATAATCATAAATAACTCTAGTTCAAATGGAAATGGAACTGGAAGAGTTACAATTTCCCATGAAGCATTTAACGAATACTACAAATTATTTCATGCACGATATTTCAAGGTAGAATGCACTTTCCGTATTGCAATTTCCGATGTGAATTTTATAATTTCATTTTACAACGTAAACGAAATTCAATTTATAAATTTAAAAGTAAAATCAATGATTTTATTAAATTACAAAATTCCAATGATTTTTATTGAACCAAAGCCTATAGAATTTAATTTAATTCATTCAAATATCCAATAATTTCATCGCGAAAGGACATACGTATATTCGTACGTAATTTATTAATTCAAATTTTTTTACTAAATAATTAGAAATTACGAAATATCAATGACTAATATATGTTTCAGTGGTCATCTCGTACACGTACTATCATCCATATCCTGTGCCTTATCGCGTGGTACGAGGGTACAGGTTTCGTCACTAGAATCAGTCGTAAATATATTGAGAGGAGGCTGTAAAAGTGTTTTACGAGAAATCGCGACACCCGTACGAGGACTGTTCCACACTAAAACCCGAACGAGCGAGGTATCGAACAGCGATAAATCTCGCGCACGAGTGACCCGCGACAAAAACGTACGAGCCTTCACCGAGTGCGAAAGATTTTCGGATAAAGCGCCACTTCATCGAACGGAGTTTTGTTTGTCAGTGATAAATACGAATGACGCGATAATATTCAAACGGAAGTCGATATTGGAAACAAAAGATCGTTCGCCGAGTGAATTAACAACGTGACATTTTTTTTTCGAGTATCGTAAGTGTGAAAACTTCGGCATATGTTTGTGGATCTATTCACAAATATTGTAAACCTGTAATATTGCAGATCGATAGAGTCGATGTAATTTAAAGACAGATCGTAAAATATAAGCCGTGACTATGTTTTATCTATAGTGTTTTTTTTTTATGTGCGATGTATATATATGTTAATATAAAGTGTTCAATCTTCTTTTTTTAGTAAGTTTCATTGCTATAAAATAATTTGTGTACGTTAAAACGAATCATAAATGTCTTATTTCTCGTTTGTAGTAACGAAAAGATTTGAAAGATTTCCCACAATTCCTGCGTTGACTCCCATGATGCAGCGCGCGGATGTTTCCAGATAATCCAGATAATCGTGCAGATAATTGTCAATATACGAAAGTCTGAGTACCTGGGCGAGTTGATCAGGTAAAAATGAGAGAAAACGTGTAAAGGACGTTTCTTGGAATTTCAATGCAAGTTTCACAGATATTCGTTTCGAAAATACTTCAGATAAAATAAACAACAAAGTAAAAAGATAACCTGAAAAACGATGCGTATTTTGCAAACGTGGCGCACTCTGTCGTTAGTTAAAATCGACGCTGTTTTATCGACCGGTAATGAAGGTTTCGTCCTTACCAACGAGCGATACAATAGCGAGTGTTCTTTCCGATCGAAGATTCTTTCAGATTTTATGAAATAAAAAGAAATTTATTCACCGTTGGTAAACATTATTTCCTGGTAGACGCTAGAACGAGTGCATTTATGAAATATTAATCCAGCTGTAGACGCGCTTTTCCCTCGAGCGATATCTTTTTGTCATGACCATTCCCAATATCGTTAACTCCTCTATTCAAATTTTCGGCGATTCTCTATGAATTCTCTTTTTTTTCTTCTTTTTTTCACATGTTGTTGGAGAAACGATACAAATTGTAGGCGATCCTAATTATCAATTGAAGCCTCCTGTGACGTTAATAGGCACGTTCGATAGCGTTGTACCTCATCCGAGTTCAGCGCAGTCGTGTATATCGATAATATAGCCTCGTCGAAGAGTTTCACTGCTTGGCATCTCGGTCAACCGGATTTCCAAGAACGGAACATCGCTACACCGGGCTTCTCTTGGTCCGTTCATCTGACTTTCATAGATTCCTGCGACTAAGACACATGGCGGACGTTTATTCGAGCGGAATTTACCAGTTATGCTTCTCGCTGTAGAATATATTCATTTTTTCGTCATATTTATATATAAGCTCTATAAAATGAGATATATGTGTATATATAGGTGTATTGGTCGTTCCACCGTTAGCCATGGAACCATTCATAATAAATTTTTTTTTCGACCATCATCTTATTTTAGCACCATAAATCTATACTCTTCGAAAACTTTCAAAACACAATTTATTAATTATCTTAATTGCCAGCCGGACTACGACCTACTCTATGAAATTCACGTTTTATACAAAAATTATACTAAAATTCGGGGACAACAAATAAAACAAGCTTTCAGCATGAAGAATGTTGAATCAGTTTTCTTTTGTTTTGTTTTTTTTTAAATGAGGGTTGAAAAAGTGAAAACATCCCTTAAAATATAAACTTCAGATTAAAAAAATTTTTTTTTTACTTTTGTGAAATTATCGTTACATCGTGGTGTAAATGTTAAGTGAACGATGCACATTACTATTACTTCCTCCCAGTCTGAACAGTCTTTGATGTCGGTTCGTAGCATCGAATCATTTGATCCAAATATTAAGACTTGTGTAGAGAACGTTTACGTTCGAGACAATACTTTGAAGTGTTCACGGTACGTTATGCTTTTCATTAGTTCTAGAAAGCCCTATTTACACTCGAGTACTAAATGTACACAGGGGCACCGTTTACACGCTGCGAAGAGGAAAATCAACAGTGCCAGGCATGATTGATGCTGCGGTAATTATTCGGCGTAAATTTCCGAGCGAGGGATCCACTTTTTGCTCTTATCGAATTTTAATGCATCGATTTCTTATGAAATTCCAATCTCCGATAATTATACGTGTGCTTATCACGATCATCGATCTCATCAAGTAACGTTTCTAAAAGTAAATCATCCGCACTCAATCATCTTCATACGCCTGGTGTTAAATTTGAATGAAATAAATATAAAAAATAAAAATAAAAATAAAGATTCAAATTTAAATTCAAATTCAAAATCAGATTCAAAATTAAATTCAAAATCAGATTCAAAATCAAATTCAAAATCAAATTCAATATCAAATTCAAAATCAAATTCAAAATCAAATTCAAAATCAAATTCAAAATCAAATTCAAAATCAAATTCAAAATCAAATTCAAAATCAAATTCAAAATTAAATTCAAAATCAAATTCAAAATCAAATTCAAAATCAAATTCAAAATCAAATTCAAAATCAAATTCAAAATCAAATTCAAAATCAAATTCAAAATCAAATTCAAAATCAAATTCAAAATCAAATTCAAAATCAAATTCAAAATCAAATTTAAAATCAAATTCAAAATCAAATTCAAAATCAAATTCAAAATCAAATTCAAAATCAAATTCAAAATCAAATTCAAAATCAAATTCAAAATCAAATTCAAAATCAAATTCAAAATCAAATTCAAAATCAAATTCAAAATCGAATTCAAAATCAAATTCAAAATCAAATTCAAAATCAGATTCAAAATCAAATTCAAAATCAAATTCAAAATCAAATTCAAAATCAAATTCAAAATCAAATTCAAAATCAAATTCAAAATCAAATTCAAAATCAAATTCAAAATCAAATTCAAAATCAAAATCATATTCAAATTCAAATTAAATAAAGAAAGAATCGAAAGCGACGTATTAACGTTGACAAATTATTCATTCATTTTGAAAGCAAATAAAACCGATGAAAAACAAACTTGTTCAATTTTTTATTCCACCCTCGAATAAAAATTTCACGATTTTACATCACGTCGTTTTTGTGAGACTATAATTGCGTCTCATCGTATCCTCGTCTACGTTGAAAAAAAGAGCGAGGAACAATCTTACTGGGTCACTGGATCATTCGAGTAAGACTCTCGGTACATTCGTGAAGTGGCCGTTTCAACTGTCGATTCTTTTAACGATACGTGTAAGAGGTTTGCCTATATTTTTACGCACGCACGATATACGAGTACAACGGTCAGTACAGTGGTTTGCCATGGTTGCCTGTTACACGTCACATTGGTGGAATAAGGAGAGAAAGGAGGATCGGTCAGTAATCGACCGTTCGATTACGATCGGAAGTTTAGCACCAGAAGTAACGCCGATTAATTGATCAATGCACTCTCTGGACCTCTTGACTTTTTTCCTTCGTCTCCGCGAGATCGCTACTATGCGTAACTACCGTGTGCGTGATCGATGTCGGTCAAATCGCAAAATTTGTTAACGATCGAGGTCACCCTCGTGAAAATTATGTTTTTAATTGATTTCATAATTCCACCGTCTTAATAATCTTTCTTACATTTACAATTGTTTCAACAATTTTATTATAAAAAATGTACATTCGTTTTATACTTTGGGGAGCAAGGTGTATCTAAATAGGTCGACAAATTATTGGTGAATAATCATAATGAAGAAAATATAAATTGCCAACAAATTTCTCTCAATCAATTTTTTTTTAATCATTTTGTTAATAACGTCTCGATATTATTGTAACAAAAAGTATGTTCTTAGTATTTTGAATGTAGATTATTTTTATCAGATTCTTGTCATATCACGAAGTATTTAAAGTCAAACAAGCTTTCGATTGGAACGAAAGAAATAAAATAGTGCTATTCGTATAAAGACAGTTATACGACTAATGAACTGGAATGAATATGCAGCAGCTACCATTCGTAAATTCTCGAACGATAATATCGACATGCATCGTCAAACTAGGAGTATGACCACCGTTGTATTAATTTATCGCCAAGCATCGAACGATGAATGAAACATCGTTCATGATACGCGAAGTTCCAGATCATTTCCTCGGTTCATGCGGAATCCACGATGGAAGCACGATCGAGCAGCGGCGATAACACGACGTGAAAATTTCTTATCAAGATCAATTTCTGAAGAAATTAGTCGAGTTATTTAAATCGGATGAAAGTAAATTTTCAAAATTTTATTCAAATTATTTTCGAGGATTAAATAAATATTTTATTTTCGTTTTTTGGAAAAAGATTTATTGTGTTATTCGTAGCGAAAGAATTATGAGGAAGATTCCTCCCAGACGAAATTTCTTAAACGACGTTCTCTATTCATCGAAGGAAAAAAAGATACACGTTTATTATCATCGGCGCTCTTATTTTACGATGAAAGACTCGTTCCGAAAAACTGGTTGGTAACTGGCTCGAATGGCAAAATCATCTCGTGGATCGTTCGGAAGCTTTAAACGGTTTGTCGAAGACACGCTATCGTAAACCAATTTTATGGTAACGGATAGCATCCTAATTAATCGAAGTCTCGAAAGTGTCGTTCTAAAATTATTTTCACTCGATTTGATGGAATTGTCTGTGTTTGAGAAAATGAAAAATAATAAAATAAATAAACAATAAAAATCAAGAAATAATACAAGAAAAAACAATCAGTCTTGATAAAAACAAATTGTTACACTCATTATACAATAAAAAACAATTGCATGGAATCGAGAAAGATATTGAAACGTGGAGCAAAGATTTCATGAAATATAAAAAAAAAAAAAATTTTTTTCAAAATCACGACGTTTTCGATTAAATTACACAATGACTCGAAACAAATCATAAGAAAGTTTCTCTTACGTCCCATTAAAACAATCTAATCGACCAGATGATCCGTATACTGTGCACGATTAAATCGTAACGACTATCAAGAAACAGTTTTATAGTTTCTTGAGAAATCAAAGTAAACAAAAATGTCGAAAATAAATTTAAAAGAAAGGTGAATATATCTAATAAACGCTTCTTTCCCAACCTCAAAATTTTATCAATAAACTAAAATACATATTTAAATTTGATTTTTAAATATTTTTCCTCATCCATAAAATATTAAAATCTGATTTTTAAATATTTTCTTTTCATTAATAAAATATTTCAACATGATTTACAAAAATCGTTTTATAAATTATTCTCCCACGTATAATATTTTAAAAAAAAGTAAACAAAAATGTCGAAAATAGATTTAAAAGAATTTATCTAATAACCGCTTCTTTCCCAATCTCAAAACTTCATCAATAAACTAAAATACATATTTAAATTAAATTTTTAAATATTTTCCCTCATCCATAAAATATTAAAATCTGATTTTTAAATATTGTCTTTTCATTAATAAAACATTTAAACATGATTTACAAAAATCGTTTTATAAATTATTCTCCCACGTATAATATTTAAAAAAAAAGTAAACAAAAATGTCGAAAATAGATTTAAAAGAATTTATCTAATAACCGCTTCTTTCCCAACCTCTAAATTTCATCAATAAACTAAAATACATATTTAAATTTGATTTTTAAATATTTGTCCTCATCCATAAAATATAAAAATCTGATTTTTAAATATTGTCTTTTCATTAATAAAATATTTAAATTTGATTTACAAAAATCGTTTTATAAATTATTCTCCCACGTATAATATTTTTAAAAAAATTCTGTTTATTTTTTGAATCACAAGCTTTATACGTATTACAAAATTACACAATGACTCGGAACAAATTGTAACGGATTTCCATTACTTTCCATTGAACTTGCTACTCGACCAGGTGATCCAAATTAAAAAAAAAAAAAAACGGCCGTGATCGATGCAAATAAAGCGCGCGCGCGTTTGGTAGGAATTGGGCTGTGAGAGAGGCGCGCGCGATATCGAACGAGAAGAAGCGATAGGCCCGTACGATGATCGCCGGTAACGAACGAGAGCGTACTCGTCGAGGTAGGAGAGAAGCGACGAGCTGCGACGCTCTTCACTCCTCGAAGATACGTTCGCCAAGCCGGAGTATAAATGAAGGACAATGACCTAATTGCGTGCAGAACGATCAGTGCTTCCTTACCGGCCAATCACCGACGATCTGGTCACCGGAATCGGAAACTCACTCGTACGCGAACGACGCGCGACGCGCGTGTCTTATTCTCCATTTCCTGTCGACGCATACGAGACGGGATCCAAGAAACGAAAGAAAAACGACGAGAAATCAATTTTTCGTAATCGAACGACGATCGGCGAGTTCACCTGACGGATAAACATGAAGGTGGGTCCAATTTTTGTTTTTTCATCGTTGAATTTTTTTTTTCTCGAAATTTAACATTCGCGTTGATTAATCGTTAATTAATGAATCGATGGATGAAATAACGAGCTTGGGTTTGTGTTGAATTGAAATTAGTGGATTGATAAATTAATCGGTCGATCAATAAATCAAAGTAGGTAATAATAAAAATATCAATTGTAATAAATATATCGAATTGGCTCAACGATCGATGGGCGTATTAATAATTTATGGGATGGTTGATTCGTAAGTAGGGAGTTTTCCATTTTACTCGCCTACTTAATTTTCTATCGAATCGATCGTAATTCGTAATAATCGTCTCGAAAGTTTTCCAACCGAAGATCCGGCATGATATCGAGGACGTGATAATAGAATTCTCGCACTCGATTTCACATCTCAACGAGTCTCTATTCAACGTACAAAAATATCTCGAATTAATCGAATAAATCGAAAATCGATTATATTCTCAAGCTTCGCAATTTTTTGTTTTCAAATCTTTATGCGATAAATTAAATCCTCAAGAACAATAATCGTTCGATTTTCGACGATCTCAGCTAAGAAACGATTCATTCTCGTCTCGTTTCACTCGTATCGTCGACGCGGTGAATTTCTAATGGTCGATAAAGCGCGCTGCGTGTACATAGAGATCGGTCGTCAATTTTCTCATATTTGCAATTTTTCTCTTCTCGCCTGTCTCGACGCGATAATACAACGTTCGAAAGAGAAAGAGAGAGAAACAAAAAGAGAATTTCGCCATGACGATACGATGAGACAAGCTTATACGTATAAAACACATCGTTGCGCCGGAGGCTCGTCGCTTTTCCCGCGTCTTGTATCGGATGTGGAACACCGAGCGTCCCACTTCGACGGCTTTGATGCCGATCGAGCTCTTCACTGCCGCTTCTACCTCCGTTGATGCGTATGCGTTTCGTCCGCATATGGATATAACACGTATCTCTAAACGACGTATTTCAGTTAAATATATTTTACCAATGTAACGAACGTAAAAGAGCAAACAAATTAGACACCTCAAGTTTATGTCGCATATTTTCGTATAACGGAACTGTATTGCACATGCGTCGAGAGATGCAGTTTGTCATTCAAATATCTAAAGAATATCGAATTTTAATAAATAATCTATAATAATTATAACAATAATAATAATATAATAATAATAATAATAATAATATAATGACAATTATTTAAAAATATTAATATAATTAATATATTAATATAATTAATATATTAATATAATTAATATATTAATATACTTAATATATTAATATAATTAATATATTAATATAATTAATATATTAATATAATTAATATATTAATATATCAAAATTTAAATTATATTAATTATAATATATTAATGTAATTAATATATTATAATTAATATAATTTAAATTTTGATAGTTATTTTAATATACATATACGATTTATCAAAATGACAGACAAATTTATAAATACATATTGAGAAATAATGTAGCGTTGCGTCGGCTGAGGTTATGTATCTTTGCGAAAATCCGCTAGGGGCGCGGGTATCGCAAAAGTGTCATGGCCGTTCCCGTATTTAAGATTTCGAGGTTAGTTTGAATTTTGTTGATCGTATATCAGGAATATTTCAGCCATTGGACGGTCAGGAAGTTTCTCCGGGTATGATAATGCGCATGTTTATTCTAACGAAATAATGTGATACAGGCTTGGTAACGTTACAGTAATTTTATACGAGAGAATTTCTATTTGTCCGCCCATCTACGGAGGTCGAAGAAATACTACTATGTATATCGTTCTATGTGTAGAAGATTCGCGCGCGTTGTCACGTATAAAGTTTTATTCGTTCGTTACTTTGGTTTTTGTTACTTTGTTTTGTTTTTTTTTTCTTTTTTTTCTTTTCTTTTAAGCACGCATCGCGTTCACCGTGCGTAAGACGCGCGTTTCTTCGGCCAACGGGCGAAGCGAGAACGCGAAGAGAACGAAACTTGTGGTCCGCGGCACGCGTACGTGCGAACACGAGGTACCGTAATAGAGCCGCAAAGCAAGCACGGCCGGACCTCACTTCCGGTCTTGTCGTCGACCCCTTTAAGTCTTTCTTGAGAGAGAGCTTCTCTCCTCCTATCTATAAGTACACATACTTACCCACCGTACAACACGGGCATTCGACAAATGAGTAGAGCACGCGTCCGCACGTCCACCGAGAGCTCTCGCTCACCTTGGCACCTGTTCTTGCTCTGTTCGATTATTTTTATCTCCTTTTAACGCTCTCCGACTGCATTAGCACATGAGAAATCTCGTTAGTTTCCTCCTTCCGTTTCTTACGATTTCTTCTATTCTTTTATTTACAGATGGAAGAATCATGGGCTGGGAAATTTGATTTTGATGAATAATATGTTTAATAAGGCACTTTTTTTTTATCAATTTTGATCTTGTTTGAGAAAATATTGTTCCCTAGATTTTCTTTTTTATTATCTAGGGGTTCAATGACTCCTTGATTTGGTAGTGAAGGGGATTTATGATTGAGCTGTATAAGTTTTATGAGATTCTCGTGCATTTAATTGGCAATTAAAAAAGAATATGTCTAAATAAATTTATGAGTTTGTGATAAATGAAAATTTTGGAAATTTCAAAGGCGACGAGCTGGATTTGTTTGCTATTGGTAGCATGCGTCTGCCTCTCGGAAGCGAGGTACAAGATGAGGCGACCTCTGGCACCACAGGCCCCACCACCGCCTCAGTTGTACAAAAAATCTTGGCCTATAGCACATAGAATGTCGATGGGTAATACTATACACATAGGAGGCAATTATGGACCGAAAAGACCGCACTACAAGCCCTCCAATTATCGGTACCGTTTGAAAATCAAAATTACAGCTAAATCTTTCATCGAATGAAAACAAAAAAACAATAATAATGACAGTCTTCGTCGTATTTATTTTTCTCAAGGGTACGTCGTCCACCGATGTACAACGTTCCACCGACGACTTGGAAGAATCAAATTCCCGTTCTCGGTGTCATAAACAATCACGCTGTTCTGCCTCAACGTCCACCGGTCAAGGAATTTCACTCGATGAACAAAGTCCCGGAGTACAGTCCAGAGTACAGACCGGAAACTGCTGTTATGCCACCGACTCACAGGGGTGGAATGGACGACGATAAGGGAGCGATACATACCATTCCAGCTCCCAATCTCAGTCTCGCCGATAAGCCTTACAATCTCGTTGATAACAGTCCATCCGAGACCAATCCCGAGGATCAAGTCATGCGTCATCAGTATCCCAACGAAGGGCAGTACAATGCTAATTTTCCAGGTATGACGATCGATCATGGAACAAAGAGTAACCATTCTTTGTTCCATGTTCGACCAACGTGACATATCAAAAACATTCGTTTTATGACCTTTCTTGTGCTCCAATTTTCGATATTCGTTAATTTAAGTACACTCTAGTGGTTGACCTTGACCTTGACTCATTTGACCTTGAGCAATTTGAGCTTGAACCATTTGACCTTGATCCATTTGACCTTGAAAGCGAAACTCCGGCCTTTCTGAAAAGTCATTTCTCTTCAGGTACTCTGGTGACGAATTATGGTTTTGGTACCCTCGTGACGAGCCCACCACCCCAGAGGACCGTGACGAGTCCGGTATCGACTCAGAATCAGTACGAGGTGACAGAAACGAACGATATCGGACAGAGAGATTATCACACGGTTCAGCCGACCTTCTTCACTCCGGAATTCGACGTGACAAGACTGGCGACACCGCCGAATCTCGATTTGCAAACGAACGAGCTTTACGTAAATCATCCGGTTGGCATAAGTACCCTGAAACAACCCAGTCAAATCGGTACGAACATTCAGTTCGGCCAGTCGAACACACCGATGCAGACGAATCTGCATAGTTCCCTACACGTTGAATTTCCGGGTAGCGCAGCACAGGCGCCATCTTCGATCGGCCAACAGATTCCCGATCTTCACGTTGGTCATCCAGCCCCGGCTGGTCCACCTCTGTCGGCGACTCAGCTTTACGATCTTCTTAATAGTTTTCCTCAGCAGATCAACGATCAGTACGGCATGAGCCAACAACCCCAATTGCAACAACAGATTCTTCAACAACAGCTGGGTCAACTATTCCAGGGTAACGGCGGTGTCACAAGCTTCTCACAGCCACAGATGCATTCCTTCAATTACGACGAACAGGCTAACAAACTTCAGCAACAACGACAGCAACAACATCAACAGCAACTACAACAACAGCAGCAACAGATTTTGATCGGTCAAGATTATGGATCGAGTCGAGTAACCGCTGATTACAATTTGGAACCGGAAATTGTGCATGTGGCGAGCCAGAATCTTCATTCGAACAATATTAATGTCAACAATCCTAGCAACGAGGAAATCGGTTACAGAGGAGCCGAAGCCAATGATCAAGCAGAAAATCATATCGAGTACGAAGAAACGAATAATCAGAGAGGTCAGAACACTTACTTCACCAAGGTGGGCAACGAGGGAAGTATGTCGACTCAGTTCTACACGACCTTGCCGAATAAAGAGGCTGCAGAAAAATTGGCTGCGCTTGCCGCAGCTGGAAATGTCAATAGTCACTTGATCGGTCAGCTGAGGAAGCAACAGCAGCAAGAACAACAACAACAGCACCAACAACAACAACAACAACAGCAGCAACAGCAACAACAACAGCAACAACAACAACAACAGTTGCAGGACGAACAGGATTTTGAACAGAGCGACGAGCCAATCCCACCGAATCACAAAGGAGGTGATTATCAGGTGAATGAGTCGCAGGAAGACGATCTGCCATATGATTCGCCACAGCACTACAACGATCGGCAACAGGAACAGTACGATCAACAACAACAGCGCTACGATGAACAGCAGCAACAGTATGATCAGCAGCAGTATGATAGACAGCAGTATCGACAGCAACAACAAATGCGCCATCAGCAGGTACGACAGAGGGTTTTGTATTGTGGAATTTTTTTCGACAGGAAATGCAATGATGATGAGCTTACAAGTGGCAATGAAATTGATTGATGCTTTAATAAAATTTGTAATTGGGCAGTATGATCAGATTTATAATTAAGAAATATGAGAGAAGTTGCAATTGGTCACTTTGACAACAATTGAAGAAGCTGCGAATTCCGTTGAAATAAGAATTAAGAATTTTAAGAAAAGTTAGCCATTTATGTATTGACTATTTAATAATTGTCACACAGGAACGAAACGAGCGATACGAACAACAAAGATTGGCTCATCAGCAGCAACAGCAGCAAGGTAGCCAGGAGGACAAGTCCGAGGAATCAAAGAAGCGACCAATGAGAATAATGGTACCTGATGTTGAAGAAGAATATACCGAGCAGAATAGTCAGCGCACTTCTTCAGGAACGGAAAATACCAGCGAAGAGTATGACTACGATAATCCGGAACCTGAAATCACAAATACTCGAACTACCGCATCGTCCGACAGTAGGACGACTTACGAGGAGAGTTCGAATTCTGAATTTGGCACTCGTCTCAATCCGAAGAAGAGCCAATAATTCTATAGAGTTCTGCGTCTTCTTTGAGTGACGAACTCTATTCATTGTACATATTCCGTTGAAAATTCGTAAATCGTTAATTTATCGTTACTTACCGAATTCCATCATCGAGCTCGGCCTTACGCGCATCGAGCGCATTATTTATTCAAAATGATTGATTATTTATTTATTTATTCCATAGGCTTAAAAACGTTAATATATCGAATGTATTTATTGTTTTTTTTTTGTGTCTTGTCGAGTAAACGGATCGTTATCGAACCGACGTTTTACAGAATATTTTATTCGAGCTTAACCAATGAAAACAAATGTAATAGTATTTCAATCAGAAGTCTAGATTTTGCCCATCCTTGAAAAAAAATCATTCTTGGCTGACCCAAGGTAAAGGGGACATCAAAATTTTAACTTCACGCTCTAAATTTCGTTTACTAGTCAATGATTACCGACAAATGTCAAATTGATTATAGTTTTATCTGAAAATTTGTATTATTGGATCGAAGTCACGGGTGGGGCACGACAATCGGCAGTATTTACAAAGAAACAGCTTGTCGACAAAGTTGAGAATTTCAAGTGAAAAAGAGTATGTTACAAGGCACGTACAATCATTCGGAAGATGGTCACTCATTAATTCATTTCTTGTTTCATCTTTTTAAACGACGATCAGGGTATACTTGGTTCGTGGGTCAAGGTAACACGACGAGAAGATAAAAGGGACGATATAATCGATCGTTAAATTAATTGTAAATTTTTGTAAGCGAGACAAATTGCGAAACTTGCGTTCGAGGTGTTTCCTTTCCAGTCGTCGGAATCATTTCATTGATCTTTCTTCTTCCATCACATTTTGCGCGTGCGAGGTTTTCACGTTTGTTTTATTGCAGCATCATTATTATGCACGATCCATGAACCAAGGACGACCATCGTTAGTGCGACGTTTCGTGAGAATGTCACAGCCGGTTTCGGTAACGAGAAGAGTCTGTTCGAATTGAGCCGACCATTTTCCATCGGCGGTGACCGCGGTCCAGTCATCGGGCCACATCTCATCGCGCCATGTTCCTTGAGAGATCATTGGTTCGATAGTGAAACAATGACCCGGTTTCATTATACCCACCGCTTTGTTTTCTACAATGGCAAGACAAAATTTATATTAGCGTTATAATCATGAGTTTACAACAACATGACAGTTTAAAATGAACTTACTGGCATAATGAGGTACATTGGGCGCAGTGTGGAAAAGTCGATGAATACCGTGACCACAGTAGCTGCGAACAACGCTGAAACCGTTGGCCTGAGCGTATTTCTGAATGACGTTGCCGATTTCCTTGTACTTTTCACCAGGACGAACGATCTCGATCGCGCGCGACAGACACTCGTATGTAACCTCAACGAGCTTTTTAACCTCGGGTTTGACATTACCGACGAAAAAAGTTTCGTTAAGGTCGCCGTGAAAACCATGATGATAAACCGTGACGTCTACGTTGCAAATGTCACCGTCCTCGAGGGGTCTTGTGTCGGGTATACCGTGACATATGACTTCGTTTACCGATGTGCAACAACTAGCTGGAAATTGATGGTAATTCAGGGGTGACGGATAACAATCGCGCTCGAGGCAAGCCTCGTGAACTATGCGATCGAGCTCGGCTGTTGTTACACCGACGGCGCAGGCTTTTCCTGCCTCGTCGAGGACTTCTCGACCGAGCTGCAACAATGTCAATCGTCTGTATAATATACGATTTACGAAATGTATCGTTCTTTGCACAGCTAATCTTGCTCGAACGTGAGTATATTATTAGATGAAGTTTATAGAATTTTCTGATTAGAGGGTAAATCGCTTGGGTACCTTGCACGCCACTCGCATTGCCTCGATTTCTTCTTCATCAAGCACTTTTATCTGAGACGATCCTCGAACCGCTTGTTCGCTCAATGGTTCACCAGTTGGATGATCTGCGTAATCTGGGCGCTCGATTGCTTTTGGAACTTCTCTCCTCGCTGCCCTTTGCCAAGGGCGCAACTTTCCAGTGAAATGGTGAGATGGCCATGGGTTATACTCACCCGACGCATTCTTGCCACTCCCTCCTTCTAAGGGAACGAATGAATATTTGTCAAAAAAAATTCTAATATAGAGAGTTAACCTATTTTAGCGAGTGACTCACTGACTATCTGGTGAATGACCTTGTGAGTCTTCCAGCTGCCCTTGAAACAGTCCTAGAACAAAAAATTGACATCATAGTGAGCAAGTTTTGGTTTAGTTTTAAATCGTGGAAAGACACGTTAAAAATTTACAACAAAATTGTACAATCATGTTCAATAATATATTTTTTAAATTTAAATCTTTTATATTTTTCATAAGCAGCACTCATAAATATCCGTAGGAATCTTAAGATTTGTTCCCAATGCGACTCAATCGTATTCATAACTGATCTAAAACCCCCATTTTATAAACTGGAGCACAGAAGGCAAAAATTTTCATGCCATGAATATTGAAATTTTTCTTTGGAAAAATCCGCTTACAATCTGGAATGAATACTACAATAATATGCAAACCTGAGGTAAAGCCCCGATGTGTCAATAACTAGAATTTAATGTTTTCAGCAAAATGAGACGAGTCATAGCAGGTGGGATAGGATTGAGCAAGCAGCAGGGTTTAACCTAAAAACTCTCACCTGGCTACAGAAGTAAGACCCCTGAATACCGATTTTCAGACACGTAGGACACTGAAGACTGGCAGTTGCTTTGCATCCAGGTGTCTCGCACATACCAAATGCTAACGACATTTTACAGGAGTAGAAAGAAACTCTATTTCGGGAGATCAATTCAGAACGACCGGAAGAATAAATTTGCAGCTGCTCAGTACTATCTTACCGACTGACTCGACTGACTCGTACAACTACAAGCTTATTTTCACGCCGTAAGACGGCGCCACTTAACCCTCGAGCTAAAAAAAGTGTTGGCTGTCACAATATTATTGAATAATTTATTTTATGAACATTTCAATCTGTTATAAAAAAACAGTTTATTTATTTCATCTTTCAAAAAATTTTGTATACGAAGAGTGCACAAAAGTTGGGAAAGTCTGTAAGGATAATTTAAGAAAAAAGAGATTCTACTATTTTTCTAATCGTTGCCACAAAAATAATACAAGCGTCAAAGTGTAAAATATTTTTATCTTATAATAGAAATAAATAATCGAGTACACGTCGTAAGGCGACGCATCATATTTCCAGCTGCATTATAGATCTTATGGCTGTTCGCTAAAAGCTTTTATATCCAATTAACATGACCGAGAACGTTAAACAGAAACCACAATGTGTAACGGCTTAATTACCCGTGTCGTAGTCGATGAAACGAGAGCCTGTGAGCCTGCAAGTACGCGCCATATTTTCTTCTTCTCTTTAGTCACGAGAGAGGCAATATCTTTACCATTGGAGTCGAGAAATCGCGGTTTCGACGTTGCATAATTTTGCGATATCATCCGCAATCATAAGTACTACTGTTATAATTTATAACCACAAGAAAACGAAAAAAAAAATGTAATAGAAAAGAAAAACTCGAGTAGCGAAGAAATATTGCTTCTACCAAAGCTTTCATCGATTATCCACTGTGATAATAAAATGCCTATCAATTTTTTTTTTATTCGATAAGAATTATCGAAATATTTGTTTAATTATGATAAAATTGTTGTAATCAATTTTAAATAAATTTTTTGTTTATCGTAATCCACAACCGAAAAATTGTTCGATAAGAAATTAAATGTTAGATTAATATTTGTAATTTTAGAAACAAAATGGCGCTTTTTTAAATAATAACAGCGAGCCCAATAATTTTGAACAATCGATTCGAGCGTTAATCAACAAAATAAAATGGTCGTAATTAATTACAAATAAATATTTATTTAGATTTTAATACATACCCGAATAATTTCGATAAAAAATCAAACGATCGATTAATATTTGTAATTTTAGAAACAAAATGATGCTTTTTAAAATAATAACAGTAACCCAAACAATTTTTCAATAATTGATTCCAGCGTTAATCAATGAAATTAAATTGTCGAAATTTTAAATAAATTTTTTTTCAGATCTTAAAACATGCCCGAATAATTGTTCGATAAAAAATCAAACGATCGATTAATATTTATAATTTTAGAAACAAAATGGCGCTTTTTAAAATAATAACAGTAACCCAAACAATTTTTCAATAATTGATTCCAGCGTTAATCAATGAAATTAAATTGTCGAAATTTTAAATAAAATTTTTTTCAGATCTTAAAACATGCCCGAATAATTGTTCGATAAAAAATCAAACGATCGATTAATATTTATAATTTTAGAAACACAATGGCGCTTTTTAAAATAATATGAGTAACCCAAACAATTTTGAGTAATTGATTCCAGCGTTAATCAATGAAATTAAATTGTCGTAATTAATTTAAAAAAAATATTTTTTCAAATCTTAATACATACCCGAATAATTGTTCGATAAAAATCAAACGATCGATTAATATTTGTAATCTTAGAAACAAAATGGCGTTTTTTAAAACAATAACAGCGACCCAAACCATTTTGAAAAATCAATTCGAGCGTTAATCAACGAAATTAAATTGTCGTAATAAATTAAAAATTAAAATTTTTTCAGATCTTAAAACATGCGCGAATAATTGTTCGATAAAAAAAATCAAACGATCGATTAATATTTGTAGTCTTAAAAACAAAATGGCGCTTTTTAAAATAATAACAGCGGCCCAAACAATTTTGAATAATCGATTCGAGCGTTAATCAACGAAATAAACTGGTCGTAATTAATTTAAAAAAAATAGTTTTTCAAATCTTAAAACATACCCGAATAATTGTTCGATAAAAAATCAAACGATCGATTAATATTTGTAGTCTTAAAAACAAAATGGCGCTTTTTAAAATAATAACAGCGAGCCAAACAATTTTGAGCAATCGATTCGAGCGTTAATCAACTCAATAAGAACGACTTATAAAATTCAAATTCCTCCCACCGACTCGATCGCAATCCTGATTAACTTAATGAACTCGCTATTTTTATTTTCACGAATCGGGAGCTGCCGATGCCGATGGGCGAGTCGCGGCTGCTTGGTTGACGCTGATTAATTACCGCTCGTAAGCTTTCGAGCTCGACGAGCTCCACAATCCTCGTGTACGTTTTTGTTGTTTTTTGCTCTTCTTATTCCTCCTCCTTATAGCACTCTCCCGCAAAGAGAGGGGGAGAAAGTGAGGAAGAGAGGAGGACGGAGAAAAAGTGTTCTCGCCAGACGACGCAACGCACGAACAACTTTTGTTATGTGCTACGCGCTTATAGGAAAAGCTTCGAGAAAATCTCGAATGTGATCAAGAAAATGCGTCGTTAATCGTCAAAAAAAAATCCAAAACAAAAAAAAATAAACTGTATTATCTTAGAGAAAATTTGAAGACTTTGTACACACGCAATTGAAATCGAAGACCCGCAAAATATAAATTTATGAAAACTTCTCAATTTTCTAACATTTTTCTAATTAAACTTTCTTCTCGACGTTCCAGAATTTTGTTTTCTATAACGATTCGATTTGGACGATCGAATTAATCGATTTCCTATAGCCTCGACTCAATCTCGTACGATAAACGAGCAAAGAAAAAGGAAAATCCAATAATAACGAATCGTTGGTAAGTTTGCGAAAGAAAAATTGTTTCTTTATGACGATGAAGAGTTGTTTTTTTTTGTTTTCCAATCGTCGAAACTGTAGGTTTTATACGTGAAACGAGGAAGAAAAGGAATCAAAAAAAAAGGAAAAGAAGAAGGAGAAAAAAGAACGTATAGCTCGCTCCCCCAAGTCGACGGAGTCATTAGTCCGTGCGAAGCCGATGCTTCGGCGCTGCTCCGGCTACTCTTCGGGACCGCACCAACCGATTTTAATTAATGTCGCCCGTTACTATCGGACCTCTCCCACGCATCGAATCTTTCTCTCACCGAGAGCGACCGCCCTCTCAAAACTTTCAAC